>PVQB02000206.1:0-23853 GCA_002980475.2 Fusarium beomiforme
GCAGTAGCCCACCCATCCACACCCTCATCAAAAGCAAACACATAGACAAAACGCACCATATATGCAGCCACACTTGCCAACGAAAACTCAGCACGGAATATGCAAGATTCACCGAGTCGGTCTACGAAACCCGATTGCCCAGGCACATCCCCGCTCTCAACCTACAGGCCCTATCCTCCACCTATACATCCCGGTCTTTCACCTACATATCCCAGTTTCTTCCCAATAATCCTAGTATCCTCACGGTGTTAGTCCAGTGGCATCCTGAGACGTTGTGTAACACTCGGGATGCGGAGCCCCAATGCCGATCACACTGCGTTGGTTGGTCGTTTGCAAGTTAGGCTTATCCAGTGAGCGTTTAGATCTGCATCATGCAGGTTTTCTATTTCAGGAATTGTAGTTTTTTGAATGCACGTTGCTGCTGTGAGACATGAGACTCGTAATTTCAGCAGAGTAAAAATTTTAACAGCGATAAAAAGTCCCATGCAGATTAGATCATCCTCAGCTGAAAGCACGCAAGAACGCACGAAACAAGGTTCTTTTGAGAATACGCAGCTAATCAATCCAATTAAGTCTAAATAGTAGATTTAAAGTGACCAACAACGTGGGCAATCAGTGATCCAAGAAGGACACAAGAAAGTAAACAAGAATATCCCGACAGCCTTCCACCGTATCACCATCTCCGCAAGCCTCTCCCGTCTGAGTCACAGCATAAACATCCTATCGATGGATAATCATGCACCTCAGTTACACTCCCCAAAGCCTCCTTGGCAACCACTTCCGCAGTGGGCAGCACTATTGCCGCTGTGTACATGTCAGTAAGATCTGATATCAAGGTCTAGAAGTAGTACTCACCAGAACCCGTACTGTGAGCAGCACGTCTTGTCGCCGTAGTTTCCGCATGATGCCCTAACTCCTGGTCCACAAAGGCCGTTGGTGGTGTCGTGAATGTCACTCCCAGAAGGTGTGCACGACCCGAAGTCTGCATCACAGCCTGTACCGCAGTAGCTTTCACTCGATCCGCTAAGACAATATTAGAAAAAATTAACTCCACAAATGGGAACGAAAGACGTACCAGTAACCGTACCAGGAGCAGCAGCTTCCAAAGGGAGATCCCTGACAGGTGTAGCCTGTGCTACCACCACATCTCTGGTTGGGAGAGATTACAAGGCCACCGGTAGCAGTAGCAGTGCTAGTAGTCACCGACACGTTGGTAGGGGGCACAGTTCGGGTAGGGGTAGCCGACTCAGTTGAGCTGACATCTCGGCCTCGGGAAACTGTTCGATACCAGTTCTCCCGAGGGTCACCAAGGCATTCCCCAACAGTTACAAGCCTATATCCACGGCCTTGAGCTGTATCGATCATGAAAGCGGTCAAATTGTGAACAGTCTGATCATGGACATCATGCGCGAGCACAATGTACTGGTTACTGTCCGAGTTAGACGAGACTCGAGAGGAATATCGATCCTTGGAGATTTGAATCAGATCAGGACTATCGTTTTCGTAGTCCTTCGTGTCAATATTTTGGTCTACAACATGGTAGCCAAGTTCGGACATGTCATCGAGGCAACCAGATGCGGCGTTGCACTCAAGGTAAGGCGGGCGCATGTAGGTCGGAATCCAACCAAAGAGGTTTCGGAACGCCATCTCATTGTAAATCATCTCAGATCTTCGGATAGTCCTGTTGACCGTGTTGAGATTTCGATGAGTCCAAGTGTGGCTAGCAATGTGATGACCTGCAGAGTGCATGCGTCTCATCACAGCGGGCCATGGGTTGGACGAGTCGTCAATATGGCCCTTGGCCCTGTTGTTGCCGGCCACAAAGAAAGTGGCCTGAACATCTCTTTCATCCAGAAGATCTAGAAGGTCATTGGTATAGTCAAGAGGGCCATCATCAAATGTGAGAGCAATCACACCAGGGGTAGTGCAAGTTGTGATAACAGTGCCTGTAGTTTTCTGTAAGCATCCAATAATGCAGATGGTCATAAAAGTTGACGCAAAGACATACCATATGGAACACTACCAAGTTGTGGTCGAGAAATTCCTTCCGTGCTGCTTCCACCAGGCCCGAAACTAGATTGTCAGTCAGCTCCGTGTCCGATACTGCAGTACGAGGATTTGAAATCCAAAGATCTTGTCTGTGATTCCTAAGCTTCAGATGCACTTACAAAGTATCACACGAATCGCTGTACTCTAGTTGGCAAGCAGAACCACCACAAAAATCTCCGGTAGTTCCGCAGAAGCCACTCTCAGAACAGCAAGAGCCAGGATTGCACGAACCAATCCCAAGACCACATTCAGCACGCTTCCTCAATTTCGAGCCTCGTAGTGAGAAGAGGTCATCAGCTGTAAAAACTGGTCCAGACAGAACAGCCCCTGCATTGAGCAAGAGGGAAACAAGGGTGACGGGAAGACTGGCCTTCATTTTTGAGCACTAGTGACGAAACGATAGCAATTTACTTGGAACAAAAGCAGGTGAAGTGATGAGTTAAAAGAGTGGCGATGCGAGCGGCCGATGGGTAGTTGTATGAAGGTTTGAGAAGTAGGAGTTTATCTACGTGGGTCACGCGTAACTGCAGCTCCTGAGCCAAAGTTAAGATTAAGATGTATCGAACGCCCAAATTCTGCACCTTGAACACGAGGGAAAACATCAGCTGAGTTGAATGTACTAACCCGGTATCCTGGGTCTCATATAGGGCCACCTAATAGTCAACAGGCTCCACGTTGAGGGCAATATTAGCCATCCCCAAAAACAAGTCAGCCATTATTAGTCGAGGCCATGTCTCTGAAATATTGTTTTCCCCGGAGGATTATATATAGATGGTGTTCTGATTTGATAGTGTGAAGAATGCTCTACTCGTAGGTATTGGCTCATTGTTGCGATGTCTAGCAGGGCGACTTGATTGCGGCTTCAGGTGTTCAATAGTCTCCTTTACGCGCATGTTGATGATTTTGATTTTGACTGACATGATTGGCAGGCAGAAACTGATAGAGTTGAAGGATAAAGACTATTAACTTCATGGCCATGCAGCAGACTGTGCCGTTGACACCCAAAGACGCAGTTCACCTGCAGCTATCCATGCTTTTTCGACATCTTCCGGTCGGAATATCCGCATTTTTCTTGGCGCATTTATTCGTATTCGCCCCATTCAATTGTATGTTGTATAACGTCACACAGGGTCCAGAATAGCTCGCAAAGGTTGCCTGCCGATTTGAAAACCTCCAGTTATTCGAATCCTTGTTGATAAAAATAACGAACCGCCACCAGGGACACGAAACAGGGACCATGATCTTAATGTCCGCCGGGAAGAAAGTTGACGTGTCCGCCAGCCTGGTGTAACCACATTCAGCTTGACTTTGGCAAGCCAGCTAACATGCCAAGACAGCCTTGCCAGGTTCAAGGCTGTTCCGTTTACCCGCTGTCGGTATACGGGGAGTCCTTGACGCCCCAATATGATATTCGAGGCACAGTTCCTGGTATTGTCTTTCATTGTGCCACAAGGAATAGACGGCTAGCATCTCATATGCGATCGGCCCTTGGACCTTGTGATTATCTCAGGATGTGCATTGATAACCTCACGGGACTCTTTGAGGCCGTCTTGGCGACGGGAACGACATTCAGCGACAAGCAGTCTTGAATTGAGTCTCATCCCCTGTCAGTCTAGCATCACCTGAAAGATGTTTGATGTAGTCTCAGTTCAAGCTTGCCAGATCCTGTTCGAGCTTTCGGGCAGATACGTACGTCCAATCGTATCAATCGCAGTTGCGGCTGCGGTAAGTTGCAATGTCCTTAAGAAGACTGGTCATCAATTTGATATCCACGTCGGTCTGTACAACAACTTGGCTGAGCTAGGATACTGGCTCAGGCACGCCAGCTGAGATTGATGCAGTGCTGCCAGTCTAGTTGACTCCTGCATAGGTAACAGGGAATCGACCAAGGCATAGGTGAGGCTGTATTGGTCCTCGTGGGTTTCTTTGAGCTGGAATAACGAAGTGGCGGTTGCTAGTTTCGGCTTTTTCTGAGTTCGCAATCACAACCTGGCTATTGCAAAGATCCTGCGTGGCCAGATGCATCCGTACGGCAAGTTCGTCAGGGGCAAGATCATGTCGTAGGCCAAGTTTCTACTCGAGGCTCAGAGTAACGCGTCCAAAAGTTCCGATCACTGAGGCCTGACGGTGCACGGTATAGCCGTTGAGATGAGGAAGGAAAAGGGAAATTCTCGATTCATCGGTCGCGCTGTGATGCCGCAAGCGTCGATGGGTAGCTCCATACGAGCCCATAGTCGTTCTTAGATAATACATATGCTCCTTTAAGCCCCAACGATTCCTCCGAATCTTTCCTACCTTCAACCAATTCACTCGTTTGTTGTTCTTTGTTTAATTACCATCATGGCCCAAGTTCTTGCCGAGAGTCTCCTGGTTCAGGGGCTTCCCTTCGTTAGCCATGAGCCAGAGGCTAAGTCATGGAATGTCTCCAGCAGAGAATACTACGACATCACTCCTCCAAGTGAGATATCAGAGACAGAAGATGTCTTCACTGTCGTGTCTCAACCCATCGAAAGAACCTCTAAGCCCCTCGTCGCTGTTATTGGGGTCGGCTACGTTGGTGAGCATCTAGTCGATGTTTTCTCAGAGAACCATGATGTGCTTGGATACGATGTTTCAGAAGCTCGAACGCAACAGCTGGCCCAGAAGCAACTCATTGGCAGTCGAGCCAGATTCACATGCAAACCTGCAGATCTCGCTGAGGCAACCCATTTTCTCATCTCGGTACCGACTCTCCTGGTTGACCACAAAACCATCGATTCATCATACCTCAAGAGTGCTCTGGCTGTCGTCAAGCTCTACGGCCGTCAGGGCGCTGTCGTCGTCGTGGAGAGTTCGGTGGCAGTGGGAATGACACGAGCTCTTCTTGGTCCTCTTGCAAAAGAGCGTGGGTTCTTTGCGGGAATGTCTCCTGAACGCGTCGATCCTGGGCGCAGCGAGCCGCCAGCGCATTCTATACCCAAGATCGTTTCAGGGCTAGACGACATCGTCCCTGGGTCGCTCGATGCTATCTTGAGGCTCTATTCGAAGAGCTTTAATCACGTTGTGCCTGTATCAAAGCCAGAAGTTGCCGAGATGATGAAGCTGTATGAGAACTGTCAGCGCATGGTTTGCATCGCTTACGCGAATGAGATGGCCGATGCTTGTGGCTCACATGGCATCGATGCGTACGAAGTTTGTCGCGCAGCAGCTACCAAGCCATTCGGCTACCTACCATTCTCTCCGGGACTTGGTGTTGGCGGCCACTGCATTCCCGTCAATCCATGGTATCTTCTTTCCAATAGCGAATTTCCTCTTTTACGCGCAGCAGCTGAGAAAATGCGTGACCGTCCTTCCGAGATCGCACAACGCGCTGTGACGCGTCTCTACAATGAGAACAGGAACGGACTGCGACCACGCGTTCTCGTGGTTGGCATTGGTTTCAAGCGCGGGCAATCCCATCTTGCCAACTCGCCTGGTCTCGAACTTGCCAGGAGTTTGATGGAAACTAGCAAGGTCGATGTTGCTTGGGCTGATCCTCTCGTGTCGCAGGACGCAGTTCCTCAAATTCCACGAATTGGCGAGGCTGAATGGACAGTCGAGGCTCTTGAGCGTGATTTCGACATGATTATTGTCGCATTTCGTCAAGAAGGTCTTGATTTTGACGTGTTGGATTGTGTTCAGGGAGTTTGTATTGAGCTTTGGTGTCAGTGAAGGTGGAATCTTTCCATTGCTACCCAAGTGAAGCAAGAAACGCGCATGATCCACCTTACCTGCTTGCAATTCATCCATTACTGTCTGATTGAAAAGTTTTCTCGTGTAATACCTACAGTAGTAGGTTGGTTTCAAGACCTTAGATTTAGGCAATTTGGTTGTACCGTGTCTAGGCTGTCTTCGCTCATCTAAAGGGTAATCTCTGAAACTGTGATGTCTCATCAATTGCCGCGATTATCATATAATTCCAGGCACAGACGTTCCAATTAATACCCTCCAAATATTGGGTATGGTAATGGTATATCTTGTATGTCGTCATGTTGAGAACAATGTCCTGCTCGCTCTTGCTCAGGACCCGGCAACTTCCGCACATGTTCACTAACGTAGGCCGCTCTTGACGTGGCATTGAATCCCATGGAAAAAAAGAAGGAACCAGTCGCTCGTCATCCTGAAGACAATGGGACCCAAGATGCCTCTTCTCTCTCATCATCAACAATAACGTAATCTTCGTTAACGCCGCTCTTGTTCATCACCATTATCATCACGACTTCAGTGAACTATATATCCATTTTCGTATCAACCATGAGCGACAACACAGTTGCTCCCACTCCTCCAACCGCCCGTCAAGGTACGTGTACTTCATTTTGATATACCAAATACGCAGACAGGGGGGTGTTAGACATTGAGCGGGTGGCAGAAATAGCTGTCACGGGTGTCAATCGTCAGCACTATAATATCGGCTCAAGCTGCAGTTTATTAAGGTTGACAAAAGAACCACAAAGCTACTTCTGTCTCTGATTGATGTCTAAAACCCTTCCTCCCCACTGTCGCATAATAAAGGCTAACCCAATCAGCTGTTTTGAAGGAGCATTTCGATCACTACCTGCGATTATCGAAGAATGGTCAAGCCCTCGAAGCATTGAGAACCGCCAAAGCTCTACTCGAAGAGAACGATCTCGATGATTATCAAAAAGCACACTTGCATACGAAGTTATCCGAAGTCCCTGAATTGGGAGTTTACCATGCTACGATGGCCCTCAGAATCTACAAGAGATTGGCCTACCACGAACCAGATAACCAAGGCCTAGCCGCTAGTGTCGAGAGCTTAAAGAAACTCCTGAACCAACAAAGATATGAAGAGCGGGACTTCGAAGAGCATGCAAAAGAAGCCGAGTAAGATATGCATACTGCACTGTATCTCAACGGCCCCAATGACAATCTGTGACAGCCCACAAGCCGAGCAAGCACGTCGGCAACAACGCTACGATGAATATTTCGCGAAGCTCGAACAGGAGGCAAAGCCAACCGCTGCAGACGAGAAGAAGGATAGGGATGATCCTAACCCTGAAGTTTACCTCCCGAACAAGAAGAGAAGATTCGAATAAAGGCAAGGGGTGTTGGTTTTGCGCTTGGGATGCGTTGTGACGACTTACAATTGTAGATAGGCAGACCACTGAAGAGAGCCTCAAACTTGGCCGCTGAAACGTGTACTCAATTGCGGTGACTGGCTTTTTAAATTGCCTGAATATTAGACTGGATTATGATACTCGAATAAGATTTATAGTAATTAGACAGGTTAGCAGTCAGATTAAGATGTAAGTGCTCAGATGTGATTACGATGCCGTAGAGAAATATTTCACTGAACGATCTGTCAATGATTGCGTATTTGTGCCCATTTTATCTCCGGCTCGAGATCAGAATTGCCTGATACGTTCTTGAGGTGGTATTTCGGGCTTTTTAATTGGCTAGGCTTCGGGGTCTAGACCATGTTGACCCTGGCTTCGAATCCTTGCCATCTCTAACGCGCTGGAAAGAGTAAATTGGTTTGGTCTGAAATGCGGATTTTTATCAACTAGTATTCTCATTCGTTAACTCATTAACTACTGAAGTTTGAATTACCCCACTAAATCCTCCCATACACTTTAAAACTTGGGCATGTCGTACAAGTCTTCAGGATCTGTCATTTGTTAGCGTTCGAACTTTGGGTGTGTTTGGAATTAACTTACCCTTGCCCTCATCCTGGATATATTTCTTGACCTCTACAACTCTATCATCAATCTTCTTGATTGTCTCATCAAGCTTGACCTTGACCTTGTCGCTTGTTTGAGCGGCACCCTTGAGCGCACGCTTAGCGACGTCAAATCGGCTGACCGAGTTCAGAAGCATCATGTCGAATGGTGTGGTAGTGCTTCCCTCCTCTTTGTATCCCTCGACTGTCATGCGGTGCAGACCAGGGCGTCCAAAAAGAAGACCTTGAAGCTCGGCGGCATATCCATGGTAGTTGAAGCACACTGCCTTGTCTTCTGTGAACATATCAAGGAAGTTAGTGCGGCTAAGTGCGTGGGGGTGACGGGATTCAGCAGCCAAAACCATGAGGTCAGTGACGTTGACCACTCGAACTCGAAGCTCAGGGATCCAGGCGCGAAGGATTTCGGCAGCCTTAACCACCTCAAAAGTCACCTCGACACCAATACCGACAATCACAACATCGGGCTCCTTGCCGCTGTCAGTTGATGCAAATTCCCAGGTGCTTGCTCCCTTCTTGCAATGCTCAGCAGCCTCCTCTGGAGACAAGAAGACGCCAGTGGGCTGCTTCGAGCCAATCATGAGATTGACATAGTTCTTGGAACCCAGGCAGTGGTGGATAGTGCTGAGGAAACAGTTGGCATCGGGAGGAAGGTACACGCGCGCTGCTTCAGCCTTGAGATTGAGGACAGCGCCAATGAAGGATGGATTCTGGTGAGAGAAACCGTTGTGTTCTTGACGAGCCCAGGTGCTGGTCTCGATATAGTTGATTGAGCTGAGATCGCCCCGCCACTTGGTCTCACGCGCGATCTTGTTGAACTTGGAGTACTGTACCATCATGGTATGGATAATGCCGAGGAAAGACTCGTAACTGGGGAAAAGAGCAGTTCGGCCGGTAAGTGTGTAGCCCTGCAAGATGTGAGCGATGAATCTTCTACTATGAATGAATTACTTACCTGCATCCATCCTTGACAGCAATGCTCAGACAGGATCTCAATGACTCTACCACCTTGGCCACGAGAGAACTCATCCCACTGGAAGTTTCGGCCTGTGTTCTCAAATACAGCACTAAGCTTGTTGCTCTCCAATTCATCCGGAGAAAAGATACGGAAGCTCTTTGGATTCTCCTTCACGACCTGGTTCAGAAAATTGCCAGTCTTCTTCATGCAGCTGTCTTGCGAAGCTTTCTCTGCTGCAAATGTCTTCCAATCGGGGACTTTCAATTGCTGGTAAGGATCATATGTCTGCTTGAGTTGGCCAAGTCTCTTTTCGTCCTTTTGAGGGATGATCTCCAGGATGCTGTCGGCAGGCTTGCCGTCTTTGAGTAGGTGAGCAGTGTCGTAAGTCTTGAGCCAGTCCTGGAGGATCTTGAGGTGCTCCGCATCCTTGCTCGCGTTGGGAACAGGGATCTGGTGAGAGTGAAAAGAGCCTTCAATAAACTCGCCGTCGACCTTCTTGGGACCTGTCCATCCCTTGGGGGTTCGAAGGACGATCATGGGCCAGCGTGGCTTCACAATAGGCTTACCATCGCGAGCGGCCTTTTGGATCTTCTTGATCTCACCAACGGCCCACTCCAAAGCGCCAGAAAGTTCATTGTCGATCTCTTCGAGGGTCTCAACGATGGTTGGCTGGTATCCATAACCCGCGAACAGGCTAGACAGTTCCTTGTTGTCCATGCATCCGTAGATGGTTCTCTCGCTGATCTTGAAGCCGTTCACGTGGAGAATGGGGATGACGGCGCCAGACTCGGCGGGATCGATATACTTGATGGAGTGCCAGGCACTAAGCAGTTAGCGAATGATTATACAAGTCTCGAATGGCTTACGCTGCAGTGGGGCCGCTTTCGGCTTCACCATCTCCAACAAGACAAGTGACAATCAGGTCTGGGTTATCCATGACAGCACCAAATGAAACGGCTAGGGAGTAGCCTAGCTCACCACCCTCGTGGATAGATCCCGGAGTTTCGGAATTGATATGACTGAAATGGTTAGCCCAGTCTTATCTTGACAACCATACTTGTCTTACCTTGGGAAGCCACCAGGAACCGAGAATCCGGTAATGAGGTTTTGCAAGCCGTCTTTGCTGACACCGTACTTCTGCGGGAAGAATCGCTCCAGAGATCCCTCCAGCCATAGTGAGGCCAGAGCAGCCGGGGCACCGTGACCTGGCCCGATCACAAAGATCATTTCCAGATCATGATTGCGAATGAGTAGGTTGAGGTGCGACCAAACTAGGATAATACCAGGACATGTTCCCCAGTGACCTTAGGCCGTTAGCCAAGCACAACAGTAACTGATTTTTTACATACCCAACAATCGTGGTTTGATATCTTCAGCTTTCAAATCTCTTTCAAGTAAGACGTTGTCTCTGAGAAAGATCATGGCTGTCTTGGCGTTAGCCACATGCGCCGCACTACTTGACCGAACTTACACCCTGCAATGTAGCATGCCGCATGTTGGAAATCGTTGAGCGATTGCGCGACCTTCTTGTCTAACTGTTTCTTTGGAGCATTGAATGCCAATTCCAGAGCCAGATCTGGAAGATGGCTATCCAATGGAGCAGGGTTGGGGCGATCGATCACTTCACCTGGCATCTTGGGTTTTTTGGACTCAAATTTGGAGTTGATAATGCGCTGAAGGGAGATTCAGATTCATGGAACCGAGAAGGGGAAAAGAGATGCCGGTCACAAAGGCACCAGGGACCATGTTTTTTTTTTTTTTTTTCTTTACTGATTGCTCTCGAACCGTTTGATGGGTTGATAGTGACGCGGTTTCAAGCAGGGAATTATGCTATATCAATGACGTAGATTGACGTCGCTTTGACAATTGCCCCACGTAACAACTTGGATATCTATGAAGCAGCAACACAGTAACGGATGTGTCGGATATTGAAAGAAGATAACAATTGAAGAAACTATAAATTTTAAATCCTAAATTGAGACTCTTGGTGCGTGTGCACGGAAATATTAAAAATTGGTCCGGCAATATAGGATTGTCTTGCTTGTTGATAGTTGAGATCAATCATTCCGCCTTCTCGAAAATCCATAGAAACACAGTAGTCCCTGCTAAATCCAGAATTGTAGCGGTCATCGAGTGTGAAGATTCCACATCGGATCTCCATTACAAAGCGACCTTGTCGATTTGTTGCGTGGTTTCAATGGCAGGTGCAAGCAAGAACATGACAGATCCGGAAATAGTGGGACAGAATAACCGGAGCGTTCTTTCCTGGTGTAACAGTAAAACCACCTCCTTACCAAACACAGATCGCGATCGCGTCAGAAAGGGCATTCCGTCTTTGCTCGTTGGAAATTCTTGCTTTCTCATAGGTCAATCGACGTTTTCTCCTTACGAAACATGACGACTTTTCTCTACAGCTCGTCTCATCACACCTGCCAGCCCGCGGGGAAAGATCAATCCACAAACGTATGTGTGACGTAAAATCAACGTGCCTCAGAGGATGTAGAATTTATCTCAAACATTACAAAAGACCCGGGAATCCGAATCCTTTCAATGTGATCTTCAGTGAATTGTCTTTTATTTACTCCAACGATATACTCGAAGATTCGACATGACCGAGCAAGTTACTGGAGCTATCAAACACGCAGTCATGGGACACAAGAGCGACAAGATCGATCAGCTCAAGGCCAACATGGTCGAGCCTAGCGAGAACACCAGAATCACTTCTGACTATGGCGTCAAGCAAAACAACACCGATTCATGGCTGCGCGTGAGCAACGAGGACCAGACTGGCCCAAGTCTTCTCGAGGATGCCTTTGGACGTGAGAAGGTATGCCAGGCCACATATCTTGGACTGCTTCCTGGCTGTGCAATATGAGCCACTTTAATACTAACATTATATTAAGATTCATCGATTCGACCACGAGCGTATTCCCGAACGTGTTGTCCATGCCCGCGGTGCTGGAGCTCACGGTACATTCAGACTCTTCGAATCGGCCGCCGACGTGACGAGCGCCGGCGTCTTGACTGATACCTCGCGCGAAACTCCCGTCTTCGTTCGGTTCTCTACTGTATTAGGAAGTCGTGGCTCTGCCGACACCGTTCGCGATGTTCGCGGATTTGCAGTCAAATTTTACACACAAGAGGTATGTGAATGCCCTCAACACCAAACCTCACCTTCACGATCATCATACCAACTAGATTTGGATCACCTCTAACGTTCCCTCCCTCTAGGGTATATGGGATATCGTGGGGAACAATATACCCGTTTTCTTCATTCAGGATGCGATGAAGTTCCCGGATGTGATTCACGCTGGAAAGCCTGAACCTCACAATGAAATTCCCCAAGCACAAACCGCACACAACAACTTTTGGGATTTCATGTGGGGTCACTCAGAGGCGACTCACATGTATATGTGGGCGATGTCAGACCGTACTATTCCTCGATCTTACCGTATGATGCAAGGCTTTGGTGTCAACACCTTCATTCTCATCAACGACAAGGGTGAGCGACGATTTGTCAAGTTTCACTTCACCCCCGAACTCGGAGTTCATTCTTTGGTTTGGGACGAAGCTCTCAAGCTAGCTGGCCAGGACCCCGACTTCCATCGCAAAGACCTTGAAGAGGCCATTCAGAGCGGCGCCTACCCCAAGTGGAAGTTTGGCATTCAGGTGTTGGAGGAGTCTCAAGAACATGATTTTGACTTCGACATCCTCGACGCTACGAAGGTCTGGCCGGAAGACCAGATTCCTGTCCGCTACATCGGTGAACTCGAGCTGAACCGAACCGTCGACGAGTACTTCACCCAGACCGAGCAAGTTGCTTTCTGTACCAGCCACCTTGTTCCTGGTATCGGCCCTTCAGACGACCCTCTGCTCCAAGGCCGAAACTTCTCTTACCAGGATACTCAAATCACCCGGCTGGGCGTTAATTGGGAAGAGCTACCTATCAACAAGCCTGTCTGCCCTGTCATGAACTTCAACCGCGATGGCGCCATGCGACACACTATTTCCAAGGGCAAGGTCAACTACTGGCCTAATCGTTTCGGCTACCAACCCCCCGCTACCGCCAGTGAGGGTGCCTATATTGAATATCAGCAGAAGATTGCCGGTATCAAGCAGCGAGCATTGAGCAAGAAGTTCAAGGATCACTTCTCTCAGGCCCAGCTCTTCTACAACTCTCTTTCCGAGATAGAAAAGTCTCACGTCCAGGCCGCCTTCTCTTTTGAGCTAGACCACTGTGACGAGGCAGTCGTCTACGAGCGCCTTACTGAACGCTTGGGAGTAATTGATGGCGAGCTCGCCAACATGATTGCTGAGATGGTTGGCGGCAAGAAGCCCGTTGAGACCAAGCCTAACCCGGGAAAGAAGGCCAAGAATCTGAGCCAGCTGGACTTCCTCCCCAAGACTCCCACCATCAAGTCACGTCGTATCGCAATCATCATCGCTGACGGTTACGACCCTATTGCGTTCAACGCCATCTACGGCGCAATCAAGGCCCAGAGCGCCCTGCCCTTCGTCATTGCGCCCCGACGTTCTGCAATCTTCTCCGCCAACGAGGACTCCTCTTCATCCAAGGGTATCGTTCCCGATCACCACCTTGAGGGCCAGCGCAGCACCATGTTCGACGCCATCTTCGTTCCAGGTGGTGAGAAGTCTATTCAGACTCTTTCGAAGAATGGCCGAGCTCTTCACTACATCCGCGAAGCTTTCGGTCATCTCAAGACCATCGGCGGTACCGGCGAGGCTGTCAACCTGATTGACAAGGCCATTCAGCTCCCCGGGGTCTCACTTTCCGAGACAGATGGAAGTGGCGTTGTTGACAGCTACGGTGTTGTGACCCTCAAGAATGCTTCCCCAGACAGCCTCAAGGAGATTATCACTGTTGCTTCCGACGCCAAGGGCTTCCTGGAGAAGTTTGTTTACAACATCAGCCAGCACCGTAACTGGCAGCGAGAGCTGGATGGATTGAGCACCATGGTGGCGTACTAATGATTTATTGAAAGATACCAACTTATGTAATGAACCAATTTGAATCTTAAGTCAATACATTAATCACATAAACTCTTGTTCCATACTGTGATAAGCCCAAACCTGTGATTCTTTAATTCTTTGTAGCGTCGCTATTCTGAATAGCTAAGTCATAGCTCACTCAATATTTCATAATCTCATGCTTTAGGTGAATTCTGCACCTAAATGGCGTTATGAATGTGTCTTTTCATCTAAACTCAGGGAAGCCCTAAGTTTTATATGAGCTTAGGCATAATTTACCTAAATTCGGTCCACTTTATGATAAATTTTGATGAGTTTTGATGAGCTGTGATAAGATGCGATGAAAAAATGAAACAAGTAGTTGAGCCTCATGAACCTCTTCTCATTTCATTGATTCTAACTGCCTCGTATCGATTTCATCTCACAACCAACGCCTACCCCTCTCGAATGAAGTACCTATGCCGATTTCTTCCCATTAACCGCCTTTCACCAAGTTCTATTTTGCGTCTTTCTATTAGCACTAAGTCTGACATATAGTTCTACTATTGATAATTCAATGCAAGAAATTGAATATCTTCGTTTGTTTCTTTAGTGGTACGTACTATATGCAAACACCATTCACCCAGTGCACATTCGGTGGTTCATCTCTGGTCGCGACTGCCGGCGACATCAAAAGTGTTTGCGTCCGAATTGAAGTTCGTACAACGAAAAAGGGCGGAAGGAGCAGAATCATCGGGAGCGATCTCGGAGATATCCAACGGACCATCGCCAACATCCCGCGTGCGACCTTTTTCAACAACACACACATCCTAGAACCGTGACATGTTGTTATAAACATCCACTTTCTTCTCCAACAGCATCAACTTGCCTTCTATGCACCCTGGTCTCCATTAGACTTTTCTTCACTATGGGCAACGGTCAAAGCATTTCCCTCCGCGACTGTCTCGATGCCGTCTGTGCCAACCGCAGCTCTTGCGTCACGTACCCGAGTGATCCGCTCTTCGCTTAGTGGGCGAAGCCGTTCAATCTCGAATTTCCCGTGACTCCAGCTGCTGTCATTCGTCCTCAAAACGTCGTTGAAGTCTCCGAGACTGTCAAGTGTGCCAAACAGAGCGAACTCAAGGTGCAGGCCAAGTCTGGAGGGCATTCCTATGGGTAAGATGCGTGTTTATATCTTCAGAACACAGCTAATTGAGTAGCAACTACGGCTTAGGTGGAGAGAATGGAGCTGTATCGATCGATCTTGTCAACCTCAAAGATTTCAAAATGGACAACAAGACTTGGTGTGCCTCTTTTGGAGCAGGGACCAATCTTGGCGAACTGGACAAGAATCTCCACGCATTTGGAAGACGAGCCATCGCCCATGGAACTTGTCCAAGCGTTGGTACTGGAGGTCACTTGACCGTCGTAGGTACCCTCTCACCTCTTGAAATGCTTCGACTGACCCTCAAGGGCGGCCTTGGACCGATATCTCGAATGTGGGGAAGCGCCCTCGATCACGTCGTCGAAATGCAAGTCGTGACGGCAGACGGAAGAATCCACTTAGCCAGCCAAAACCGGACTCCCGAACTCTTCTGGGCAATGCGCGGTGCTGGCGCAAGTTTCGGTATCGTTACCAACTTCGTGGTGAAAACTCACCCAGAGCCTGGCAACATCGTCCAATACAGCTACAATCTCGCCCTTGGCTCCCAAACCCAAACGGCCGAATTATACAAGGAATGGCAAGCATTGGTTGGGGATCCGACCATGGATCGACGGTTTGCAAGTCTTTTTGTCGTTCAACCTCTGGGAGCATTGGTCACGGGAACTTTCTTCGGTTCAGAGGCTGAATACCAAGCTTCGGGAATACCTGGTCGTCTCCCTGGGGCCAGCAAAGGTGCAGTCTGGCTAACAAACTGGATGGGTCATTTGCTTCATGAGGCTGAAGCCGCTGGCTGTACCTTGGCCAGCCTTCCGACCGCATTTTATTCAAAGTCGCTGTCGCTGAATGAGCAAGATCTGCTGAATGATACGGCAGTCACAGATTTGTTTCAATACCTCGAAGACTCCCGCAGCGGATCAACACCCTTCACAATCATCTTCAACACCGAAGGGGGGGCCATGATGGATACACCCAACAACGCAACGGCATACCCACACCGGGACAGTGTCATCATGTATCAATCCTACGGTGCCGGAGTGGGTAAAGTCTCGGCGGCAACACGGAACCTCTTGGACGGGATCCACGAACGGATCCAACGGTCGGCTCCGGGCGCACGCTCCACTTATGCCGGATACATTGACCCATGGCTCGACCGAAAGGCGGCGCAGGAACTCTACTGGGCGGATAATCTCCCACGACTTCAGGAGATAAAGAAGAAGTGGGATCCGGACCAAGTGTTCAGCAATCCGCAGAGCGTTGAGCCGGCTGACTAGAGCGGAATCGTCTTTGAGATCAAGGAACTGTCACGAGGCGACTTGTCCAACGAATGAGGAATGGGATTGTCAAGTACCGGCTCCGAGCCTCCGATGGATGCCGTAAAGGGGCCGATAGAGGCCGGGTTTTAGTGCTACCAGATTGCTTGCTGTACGACAGATTGAGAGATAGGACCAATTGCTTCTTCACCGACGTTTCCACTGGTTGTAGTCTCGAACTATCGATCATGTTGGAGTTCTTGTTAATGAGATTGACCCGCTTCAGCTTTCTAGTGCATCATTTCCCCACGTATTCAGATCTTCTGGCGTAAACTAGTGGGGAGCTTCCATCGAAATCTGGGGTAGCATCAGATTCAATCAGAATATTATAGTTGTCAACTATCCATCAAAGTCATGAGTGGTCCAACTCTTGCAATATAGAACACTCTCTATCCTTACCTACATCCTCAGCTTATCATGTCAAAAGTCCCCTATGTCAACATGTCATTCCATCAACGATAAACCCTTGTCAAAAACGCCCTATTTCCACAGTTTCCCTCTAGCCTCCCCCTCCCAACCCCGCACTATCATGTCACCCAAAACGCTTGTAGCACTGCCATTGCCGCGTGAGCACCAATACGGCCAGACACGGCATTTGTCTACTGTAGACCCGCTTGGACACAACAAAGGGCGTTACGATACTTTGACAAGGAGACTTGTCGTGAGGGGGGAACAAAACCCGGGCCTGGAAGCTTGTTTTTGTTTTATTTGGCTGTCACAATTACAAGATTTCTTACAACAGCCTTTTCATATAGACATTGCATATTTGATTGGTGGTGAAGATCTTTACTTGTGTTACTGTGGTAAGTTTGATAAGGGCTCGGCAGTTGTTTACGCTTTGGGGGGACTTACACCGCCGGCATGCATTGTTGAGCCTCACACCACTTCTTCCACATCCAGACATTAACACCATCATAGAACATATTCATCATGGCTCTGTTGCAACGCTCCAGATTGGCCGCCCAAGGCCTCTCAAAATGTCGCCCAGCACAGCTTCAGTCAATGCGCAGATTCAACACCGCAGCAATCTCTTCAGCTTCTCAAAGAGATGGCCGAAGTCCCTCTTTATCTCTATCTGCCAGTCATCCCAAATCATCAACAGCTCTTCACACAGCTTCACCAACAGCAGTGTTGGCTCGTCCTTACTCAACAGCAAGTGAAGATATGTACACCGCATCCTTTGCCTTCTTCGAAGCTATTTGGGATGCTGGCATCACCCATTGCTTCGTCAACTTGGGTACCGACCATCCCAGTATCATTGAGGCTATGGTCAAAGGACAGAAGGAGAAGAAGGGAAAGTTTCCCAAGATTATCACTTGCCCCAATGAGGTATGCCCAGTTAATTAAACTTGGATGACTGAAACTGACAATCTCAGATGGTGGCCATGTCTATGGCTGATGGCTACGCCCGGTTAACAGGCAAGCCTCAATGTGTAATCGTTCACGTCGATGTTGGAACTCAGGGCCTCGGAGCAGCTGTCCACAACGCTTCCACAGGCCGAGCCCCCGTGTTAGTATTCGCCGGTCTATCGCCATTCACACAAGAAGGTGAACACCGTGGAAGTCGCACAGAGTACATCCACTGGATCCAAGATGTACCAGACCAGAAACAAATCGTTTCTCAATACTGCAGATACGCAGGGGAGATCAAGACAGGAGCTAACGTTAAGCAAATGGTTAACCGCGCTTTGCAATTCGCTACATCGGATCCTAAAGGTCCTGTGTATCTGTGCAGCGGACGAGAAATTCTTGAGGCTGATCTGAAGCCTTATTCTCTGAAGCAGGAGCATTGGGAATCGGTTGAGCTTGGTGGTCTTCCTACAAGTGCCGTTGATAAGATCGCTGATGCTCTGGCGGGCGCAAAGGCTCCTTTGCTGGTAACAGGATACAGTGGACGTAACCACAAGGTACCAGGTGCGCTGGTTGAGTTGGCAGACAAGGTCAAGGGACTGCGAGTTTTGGATACTGGTGGCTGCGACATGTGCTTCCCTGCTGATCACCCCGCCTGGATCGGATTGAAGTTTGGCGTTGACGATGCTGTCGAGTCTGCCGATACCATCATTGTCTTGGACTGTGATGTGCCTTGGGTTCAGACTCGCTGCAAGCCTCGCGAGGATGCAAAGATCTTCCATATCGATGTTGACCCCCTGAAGCAGCAGATGCCCACTCATTACATTCAAGCCGACGCACGCTACAAAGCCGATGGTTTGACCGCAGTGCAGCAAATCACTGAGGCTCTCAACAAGAAGGAGTTCGCCGATAAGCTCCAAGTCAACGCTGCTGAGACAGAGAAGCAGCGCGCCGAAGTCCACGAAAACAAATTAGCTGCTATTGCCAAGGCAGCTGAGCCTCTTGCAGACGATACTTTCGGAACTGGCCATCTTAGCAAGAAGCTCCGTGATCTTTGCCCCGAAGACACAATCTGGGCAATTGAGGCTGTTACAAACACTGGTTTCGTGCACGACAATATCCAGCCCACAATTCCCGGGTCATGGATCAACTGTGGTGGTGGCGGTCTCGGTTGGTCTGGCGGTGGTGCTTTGGGTATCAAGTTGGCGACAGATGCTGAGAATGGCGGCACAAACAAGGGCAAATTTGTTGTGCAGATTGTTGGAGATGGAACATATCTCTTCACAGTTCCCGGTAGTGTGTACTGGATCTCAAGACGATACAAGATCCCAGTCTTGACTATCGTGCTCAACAACAAGGGTAAGTTAACTCACTCCATCAACAAGAGAACGATATGCTAACTCATAACAGGATGGAACGCCCCTCGCAGATCTCTCCTGCTGGTTCACCCCGACGGTCTCGGATCCAAGGCTACAAACGAAGAGATCAATATATCGTTCGACCCTGTACCAGACTACGCAGGTATCGCCAAGGCTGCTGCAGGCGGAGATATTCACGCCGCTAGGGTTGACAAGGCTTCAGACCTTGAGAGCGTGCTGAAGGAGGCTATTGCTAAGGTTCAAGCTGGACAAACAGCAGTGGTTGACTGCAAGGTCGCGCCCGATTGTTAAAGAATTATGATTAAATACAAGATAATGCGGATGGTAGTTCTAGACTTGGGATCTAGTGGCTAGATTGCCGTGGTTTATTTAGACGGGTAGCATTGATAGGTGCATTGGAAGCATTGTTTTGATGAATATTACTGTGAACTTATCAGGCTGCCAAGATTCCTCTTGTTGTCTCAGCCGTAGTACTTTGATGCTCTATGGGAGCCTGATCTTACGGGCGAATGGTGATAATGCTCCCTATCAGCTGATCGACGTTCCAAGGCTGGCCTGCAGAGATGTTCAAGCAAGACACACGACAAGTGATTGGTAACCAAGCATGCTGGCTGATAGTCCTTGGATAAAAAGATGGACAAGACGCCGGATTCGAGGGCTTGAACCAGCTACAGTTGGTAGCTGAAGTTCTAAGCCACTCCTCCTTATTTAGCCAGGCGTTGGATGCATCTGCCATTCGAAACAAGGCTGTTAGAAAGCTCAATATGCCTCGGTTTTACGTTTCAAAAGGGCCGGCAATACTTGGTATACTCACCTCTTGTCACTCGCAAACCTATTATTCCAAGATCAAACACTGCACACAGTTGTTTCAAGTAGGTGAGCCCTCAAACTGGCACAGACAGAAAATCTAATCATTAAAGTCATAGGGTATCACAGGGCATTCTTAGATGCCCTCACAAACTCACGCGACTCTGGGTGATCAGCTAGAGTTGATAGTAGATCATTTATACATCAATTACCTCGAACAAGGAATCGCTGAAACAGAACCAGAGATATTCAATATTGCTTTGGGAATCTCTCCGTCACGTCGTGGTTATGTTCATTCCAGCAGAGTCTTTGCGTTCATGCGCGACTTGGCTATTTGCATCCGCTCAACTCTCCAGTTCAGTATCAAAGGTGCCTTGAAAGACTTGAAGACAAAAGGCCACTTGCCTGACCAGGTTAGCAAAGTGAGGCTTGAGATGCTTACAAGGCAATCCTCATCGTGTGCGATTGGATCACCATGCTGTATAGTCCTGATGCCAGGTGGCATGGGAATAACGATTATCTCGGCGTCAACTGTGAGGACATAAAGCCCCCCAGCATCTCGATTCAGCCTCTATGTAAGGCTCGGCGGCCTTGTGTTGAGTTGGTGAGACGTTTAGGAGAGGTGTTGACTGCTGCAGATTGCGAGATACGATACTCATCTAAACTGCTTTCTCAGACTCAGGAGCAGAAGACACATTCCGACGTACTTGTGTCACATCTGAACGTGTACACCCTGTGTCAGCTTTGAGATAGTTTAGTCAATGTACATTGTAATGAACTCCAACTGAGGGTCTGCATGAGGGAGCACTTGCCATCATTGAAAGATATTGTAGGCACGAAGGGGAAGCCCCTCGCATCGTGTTCGACTTGACCACCTCATTTTTCTATATCGCCTCAATCACTTCGTCGACATGGCATCTAAAAACAAATACGCCAGATCAATGTGGGGGGAAAGCTTTAGAGATCTGCAAATAAAGTCTTAATGGCGATGACTTTGGCCGTATTCAACAGCTTCATAGCTACGACGCCATAGTCGAGAGCTTGGAAAAGCTTCAAATACAAAATAACACAGAGATGTTTGCGACATGTTATCAGTTTCAAATGATAAAAGTATTCGACACAAGGCCATGGTAAGCTCTAGGGTACGTGGAGGCATGCACTCTGTATCTATATATACTAGAGTCCTGACAAGTTGATGTCTTGCGATTGGATATAACTTAGACGAAGGAAGGTTGACAAATGATGCTGGTATCACGATTATTTAATACTCGATCCTCGGGGAGCAAGAAGACTCTAGACAGTAAGTTAGGATGATAAAATAAACTAGCCTGAAGCACCCTAAGCTTAGGGTAGGCTTTACCTAAGTTTTTTTGTCACTTAGGATCAAAGTCCTGAGTTTTCTCTATCCCCCCTAGTCGATTAGAAATATATGTTTGATAGTCTGAGACCAGATACAGTATTCATGAGGTTGCGTTTGCTTTAGCCAAGACGAGTAAGTAACTCGTCATATCGCCACAAGAATTGTTGAGACCCATATGCATGACTTGTCAATGATTGTGTGATTGAAGGGAAAAGAGAAACCATGGCAAGGCGCGTAACTGAAGCGAGCGTTTATGAATGGTGCTCTCCATCGATTCTATCTCATGCAGATGGGTCAGCAGGCTCACAGCCCAGATCCGGGGTGGCCGTGTTTAAACGCCGGGAAAAAACATCAGACGACGCCTAAATGATGCCTTGGCAGGGAAGATCATTATCTCTTGCGGCTCTTTCTCCTCTGCTGGTCATGCAGTAGTTTAACCCAGCGATCACTTGGTCTAGACCCTCATTCAGCGATACGTAGTATATCCGTATGCGTAAACATACCCCGTATTTGCTGTAATGTTGACCAGGATAACACGATAAATACGCTGCTTTCATATCCGGAGCCTACCGTGGAATAACGCCATTCATTCATTCATTTATTCATCCACTGCCGAGGCTAAATTCGAGAAATGCCTTGGGCTCGATCTAATTTGACAGGATTGGGGCTGCCGCATTCCACTTCTAAGACTAGAATGTGATTAGTTTGCGATGCTAGCAAAAAGAAGAAGGGAAAACATGGGAATTGATGGTGCGATAGGCATTTGCTGATCATTGGCAATATTGAGTCAAATCTCATCTTAAAACTCCCCCGCACCACGTGCTCGTGACATGAACGAAGCTCGGGAGGAAGGTGCGGCTAGGTAGTTACTGCTCGTCGCTCATGCAAGTGCAAGTGCAAGTGCAAGCGGGTGCAGGCGCAGGCAGGGCAGGTCCCTTTTTGGGCTGGGTACCCTAAGGTAGCCGCCGACAAATACCAACATCACAGTCACTCACTTATTGCAGAAGCAAATAAATCACTTCATTACACACTCTTTTAATCTCGCCATCTCTCTTTTGACTTGGCTGATTTCTTTGGAGTTCTTTGTTGCAGGCTCTTCCTGGTGAGCTGAGTCTCATAATCACGACTCTCGGACAATTCATTTCACTTGATTTCATTTCATTCTTCATTTGACCCAAAACAACGCCACGCTAAAGTAGTAGTCGGTCCGGCTCTTGTATCATCAATCAGGCTTCGCTTCCTCTCGACCGTTACGATCTGAATCCGATATAACCTATAAAGCCTCTCACCCTCACGGGACCCTTCGCGGACTATTCTACTTAGTTACTCCTCCAGGGTCCCACGTCGAGATCTTAGGCCCCGCCACTCCACTTCGGTCTTCTCGTCCCACTAACAGGTCGCAACTTTGCGCTGGTCTGGTATTGGGTTGGAATTTATTTACCTGCGCCTGACCCGACCTAAAGCAACAACAAAACCAGGCCTAGCCCGTATACGAAAACTTCCTCCCAATTGCTTTTGCTCTGTCCACTACGTCTCGATTAACGAGAGATCATGAAAGGCGTCGAGCCGGATCTTGCGCAGCGCATTAAAAGACTGAGACGCGTCAATAGCTCGGTGTCTTGACCACCGACCAAGCTTTTACCACCAATTTATATTTCCAAGTCATGTCTTATCAGACAACTGTTGCTACCGAGGCTCCCACTGGCACAATTCCTCTGCAACACCCCGATACCATGACTGATCAACCGCCTCCTCCCCCGGTGCCTTCTTCCGATCCTCATTTGATCGCCGACGACCCCTCCACACCGAAACCCTCTGCCGATCATGGCCTCTTCGAGATGTCACCATCTGAAGCACTCGCATTGCTAAGCGCTGGTGTTGAGCTTCTCGTTAGAATAACGGGCGATATCCCTCCGACACCTCCTCCCAAATCTCCAACTGTGCCGCATATGAGTGGTATGCAGGCTGAGAAGGAGAATATTGTGCGATCATATTCGGATAAGAACCTGGCGAAATTGAGAAAACAGGCTGAGCTTGAAGCTAAGAGATTGGCTGCCAAAGATAAGCCTGAGCCTGTGCATGACAATCAACCAGAGTCGGGGGATATTGATGGTGTGCGACTGAAGCCTCATCCAGGTTTGATGTCGCCACCACCTCAATCAGAGCCTTATGTTGTTGTTGGAGCCGATTCTCAGCCTGTCAATTTGCAGCACAGCGCTATAACACGCAAATTCTACAGCAAGAATGAGCCTCCCATCACCATCAACCAATATCTTCAGCGCCTACACCAATTTTGCCCTATGAGTACCGCCGTATACCTCGCGACATCACTGTATATACACCGATTGGCCGTTGAGGAGCGAGCTATTCCCGTCACCCGGCGTAACGCACATCGCCTAGTCCTGGCTGGTCTAAGAGTTGCCATGAAAGCTCTTGAAGATCTATCTTATCCCCATGCCAAGATGGCTAAGGTGGGTGGCGTCAGTGAAGCAGAACTGGCTAGATTGGAGATAAGCTTCTGTTTCCTGGTTGGATTTGAGCTAGTTGTTGGTGAGAGCCGACTACGAAAACACTATGAGCGACTGAGAGATCGCACATCACATCACGGATTCGATAATGCGGATGTTCCTATATTAAACCTCAAGCCTCGGCCACGCGGCGAAGTTCAGCCAGCAGCATAGACAGCTGGCTCACCTACCTACCTCTCCTCTACTTACATACATCTCACTCATCAATGGTTGGGCATTTTACTACATAATTTTTATGTCATTTGTTTTTTTTTTTTTTTTTT